>JAVIWB010006903.1:0-12973 GCA_031893035.1 Dermolepida albohirtum | reverse complement strand
TATTAACGATTAAAAGCCGATTTTAAATTTTAACTAAACACAGTTTTTGTTTAAAATGCCTTTATTTAAAAGTCTTAAGTTCGAGTTCATGAGAACCATGATGTTATCGATTTCCCATAAATAAAACAAATTATTTTATAATAAAATTGAAATGTGAACCTATTATTCCCGATTTCCAACGCATCGCAAGGACATGTCCGAGGGCGGTCAGAAAAGGTTCCGACCCAACACACATACAAGATATTTTTTCTTAAAATTTATATTTATTTTTCTGCAGTCTCCTTGAAACTCTATACACTTCTCTCAACGATGTTCCCATCTCTTTAACCCGTCCAAATAGTACTCGGTGTTTGTCTCTGCAAAATAATTGTTCACTATGGTGATTGCCCCCTTATTTGACGAAAATCTCTGTCCTCCGAGCGCAATTTTTAGGTGAGGGTACAAAAAGGGGTCGTTTAGGGTTAGATCTGGTGAGTAAGGTGGATGGTCAAGCAATTCAAACCGTAATTCCTGGATTTTCGCCATTGAGTGCGACGGCGGTGCGTTGTCTTGGAGAAAAAGGATTTTCTTTTTCTGCAAATATGGCTGTTTAGGGACATCTGTTAGAGAAACCGTTAAGGACTTTCCAGTAAACCAGGCATGCATCATCTCTCCATGTTTAATGTCTTTGCTACAATGCACAAATGTGATCTATGGTTTCATTAATTTATTTCATAACATTTTAATCTAGTCATAATTATAATTATTGGGACACTTTTTTTACACATATATGAATCACTTATAATTCATTTATCATGTTGTATAACTTAAACTCCTTTTTGGCATGATTTCATATATATTATTCAATTCTACATTCTCTATACAAATTTATTGTTTTCGGTCCCGAAATTGATAAAAATACTAATTCAAATTGGATTTATATTATGATACTATATGTTATATATATATATTGTTAAATTATATATATATATATATATATATATATATATAATTTAACAAGTAAAACAATCTTACATGTGAATTGAAATTTATTATTTTCTTAAACAGGCTATTGTATGTACCTCTTAATGTTTAATTTGTATTCATATAAACTTAAATTTATACACGCTATAATCGTATACAAAAAAACATTCTTATTAAACTGTATGACCAATATTAATTAGAATAATCTTTTATCTAAGAAACTCAAGTATATGACATCACAAAATAATTATATAAATACACCTTCATTTCCTTTTGTTTGTGTTTATATCTATTTAATTATGTTAATTCATAACATATTTTACAAACGCCTTTTAAGAACTGTATCGCTGCTACTATGACGAGGCTTCACTAAAAGATGACAGATGAGATTCTGCCGAAACTTTGTGGAAACCTCCTTCACAGCACGTAACCATGCTCATACATAAACATGCTCGTTCATCTGTTTCGGTTTGGACAAGAGCTGAGAAAAGGAGGTTAGTGAGATCTCATCGAAACATAACCAGAACGGTCCTTCTAAGGACCGGCAGCAAGACACACGGTGCTCTTCCTGAAAGCCACTGTTCTATATTTGTATATATATATATATATATATATGTATATATATATGCATGGGCATCCATGTATTTATATGTGTGTGTTTGTATTGTATGATTTTCTGTCTGAATGTAATGTAGGTATTGTTAATTAAAAAGGCATTTCGGTGAATTGTAGGCAATGAGGGCAAGCCAGATAAATAAACTGGATTTAATCAAGGAAGTGGCAAGATTTGACTGTATTCTCACTTTTAATTAAGGTACTTCAATTAGAAAAAAACGGTCAAAATTTGGGAAATATGTAAGAAAATTATTCGTAATTGTGAAAGTTCCTAAATTTTATTTATGATATATGCAAATATGAATCTACCATACGTTAAATTATTTTTGTTATTAAAATGTAATTATTTATTGAATAATAAAAAAATTAAAACAAATTTGAAATGTTTATTTTTTCATGATGATTGGTTGCTAAACATTTTTACCGGCTTTTTATGTTAATAGGTAGTCAAGGCGAGGATAATTTTACGTAAATTTCCATTTATATATATGGGTAAGATGGTAGAATGTAATCTTTCAACTATAGAAATTTGGAAGGTTTGGACATGTTAATAAGATGTAAGTAAATATCCGGAGAGTACTTGAAAGAGAAGCAGAAAGTTAAAAAATGAGGTGGAATGAAAAATAGGTGTCTGATTACAATCGCCATGAAACAGAAGAAAATAGGAGGAGAACAACGAAGAATAGAACGAAATTAAGGAAACTTATGAGAAAAATCAACGAGACACAATGATACATAAATTATGAGACCACCAGATCTAATTCTACTATTTTATATATTATACAATACATATCTCCTATAAGTTACGAAATTTACATTTTCAATTAATACTACAATAATAACTAGTAGACAATTCCCTCTTAATATGCTTCCTGTGGATGTAATAACTTTAAAATATATGAAAATTCAATTTTTAGGAAGGAAAATAATACTTGCTTGTACATACATATACATTTAATATTATATAATAATGTTGAATCATTTCTTCTGACCAATATAATTTCTTCTAACTGATATATAAAAATACCGTTTTAATGGAAATTTGGGAATTTACACTTCGCAAGCAATTAAAATGAATTATTCAGATAAATTGTGATTTATAATAAATATATCTTTCAGAATAAATGCAAAGTGAAAGGATTTAGAACAGTAATTTATCTTATCGTGTCCGTTAAAATTGGAAAATTAACTATGTACGTAATTGTATTTTAAATAACGAAATTCCATCTTACATTCTTATATATGCAACTTGCGTAAATGCAAGTCGGGTAAAATACATACATTACCGGTCATATTTATTTGCCCACCCCAATTTTATGTGTTTCCTGAAATACGGATTATCTTTCGAAAAATCTGTATTATAATTATTCAACAATATTATTAGTGGCAGTAATTCCATATGAATTTCTAGGAAAATCTTAAATTGTTTATGATATATCGTAAAGGTGTCATAAATTGGAAAAATACCATAAATATTATATAGGCTAATCCCTACAGTATTAACAGTTTTACCTGCATTTCCGAAAGGTATTACCAATATTGTGTTATTGTATCAGGTTGTTACATATGAAATGTCCGATTTTGTAAGGAATAAAAAAAAGTCTAAATTTAAAAAAATATAAATATTTATTCTGCAAAACAGTCTCCATTTACATCAATAGTTTGTTGCCAATGGCCTGGAAGTTGAAAAATTCCCTTTGAAAAGAAATCTAGGTTTTGACGGCTCACATATTGCTCAAACACTGCTATTAGTCCCTATTTTTTAAATGATTGTCTAAACTTCAGAAAAAATGAAAATCAGTTGGCGAAAGATCAGGTGAATAAGGTGGGTGAGGGAGAATTTCGTAACCAAATTCCGAAAGTTTTTGGATTGTCTGTCGTGCAACATGTGGTCTTGCATTATCATAAAGAAGTATGAGTCCATGTCTACTGACTAGTGAGGGCTGCAAGCGGCTCAATTTTCCATGCATAGTTTCCAGTTCGGCACAATAGATCGCTGCCGTGATGGTTTCACCAGGTTGTAAAAATGAATAGTGAACAATACCCTTACTGGTCCACCATACAGTCACCATAATCTTTCGCGGGTGAAGTGATGCTCGTGCATGCTGTCTTGGTGCTTCACCTCGATCTAACCATTGTCCTGACCATCTCCGATTATCATAAAGTATCCACCTTTCGTCACACGTTACCACTCGATGAAGAAACGATTCAACTTTCTGTCGATTAGCCAAAGAGGTAGCCACCTCTAATCGACGGAGCTTATTGGCTTCCGTTAATTGGTGCGGCACCCAAAGGTGACGACTAATGGTGGCAATGGACACTTGAAATGTTTCTGCAAGGCTACGCACTGTTGTCGACGGATTACTTTTAACTTCTACACGCAACTCGTCGTCATTAACGGTGCTACGTGCATATCCGCGAGGCTCATTTTCCAAATCAAAGTTTCCCTCGCTGAATTTTTTAAACCATCGCCGTAATGTGCGTTCATTACACGTGGTTTTACCGAACGTCTGATTAATTTCTCGCGTTGCTGCAGCTGCATTTAATCCCTTTTTAAATTGAAAGAGGTAAATTGCCCGAATATCTCTTGCCGACAGCATTTCCATAGGCGAGACAAGGACAGGTGTATTAATCTTTCCAAGAAATGGAACAGGTACACACTTCAAAATAAATACCCTTTTCTACAAATACAATAATAATTTTCACCAAAAACATACACGTCTTCACACAGGTGCGATTCAGTTCAGACTGAAGAAAAAAACGGACATTACATTTGTAACAACCTGATACTAACTAATTACAATATCAGGATGTGTTATTCAAAAAGGAAAATAAATTTTATGTCAGTCATCGTTCATCTTTTGTTGCGAAAACAGTGAAATAGAGAGTTATTGTGAATATTTTAATGCAATGCCGAAGACAAAGGAATGAATCTGTTGAAGTGCGTGCTATGATAATTGCTTAACATCGTACGGGTAAAAGTAATCGCGAAATTGCAAAAGAATAACGATGAAATCGCAGAACCGTTGATTATAACGTTAAAAAACTTGAAGAAAGTGGTACATTTTCCAACAAAAGATGATCTGGACGACGCAAAGCGACGACATCTGCAGATGACCGGCATCTAATACGGATAAGCAGACGCGATAGATGAAAAACAGCACCAGCAAATGCTGCTGAAATGAATGGAGCGCGTGCTAAACCAATTAGTGTGTCCACGGTAGAGAGAAGGTTAAGGCAAGCGGGTTTATACGGAAGAATTGCTCTGCGAAAACCACTACTACGAAAGCAAAACAAGATAAAACGACTAAATTGGGCTAAAGAACATAAGAATTGGACGATTGATCAGTGGAATAATGTGTTGTGGACAGACGAATCGAAGTTTGAACTTTTCGGTAGTAAAAGGCGAATATTCGTAAGAAGATCCGCAGGAGAAAGAGTACTGCCAGAATGTATTGCGCCTACCGTAAAACATGGAGGAGGTTCAGTAATGATTTGGTGGAAGATCTGTAGGCGATCTCGTCAAAATTGAGGGAATCCTAAGAAAAGAAGGCTACAAGGAAATTTTAGAAAATAACGCTGTTCCTTCAGGACTAAGGATTCTTGGCGAAAACGTTGTATTTCAACAGGACAACGATCCAAAACACACTTCTAGATTGTGTGACGATTGCTTGCGTCAACTAGAAGAGCAAGGGTAAATCTCTACAATGTTATGGCCAGCTCAAAGTCCTGATCTGAACCCAATAGAGCTCTTTGGGAAGAATTGGACCGGAAGGTTCGAGAACGTGCTCTATCATCCACCACTGTACTGTGGGAACAACTTCAAGAAGCCTGGTCACAAATTACAGAAGATACACTGCAAAAATTAATTGAAAGGATGCCGCGGTTATGTGCCGCAATTATCAAAAATAAAGGTGAGCACATTGACGAGAGCAAAATTTAATAATAATTAATGATAAAGTTTTTATATAAGAAAAATGTAACTATTTTATGTTTATTTTACACTATTGTATTCGTACAATAAATAAATTTTCAGTACACATTTGATAGTTTAATAATTTTGGCTAAAACTAAGGGTGGGAAAATAAGTATGACCGGTAGTGTATACTATTAGGTGCGCAACTAAGTTCTCGCTGTTTTTTTTTTGATTAAAATGCAACTTTATTATGAAAAAATGTTTACAAATGGATCATTCAAAATATAGCCCATCGCTAGCGACAGCTTTTTCCCATCTTTCTGGCAGAGCTCGAAGAATACCGTCACGGTAGCAGTGTTCATCTTTTGAGGCTATTCACGAATCAAGGCATTTTGAGATGTCTTCATATGAGAGGAACTGCTGCGTAGCCAAACCATGTGCCATCGAACGGAACAAGTAATAATCGGACGGCGCAATATTCGGGGAATATGGCGGGTGGGGTAGAACCTCCCATTTGAGCGTTTCTAAGTAAGTTTTAACGGGTTTGGCAACGTGAGGCCGAGCGTTGTCATGCTGTAGAATAACTTTTCCGTGCCTCTGCTCGTATTATGACCGCTTTTCACGCAGTGCTCGGCTCAATCGCATCAATTGAGTTCGATATCGTTCCCCAGTGATGGTATCGTTCGATTTCAACAGGTGATAATAAATAACACCGCCTTGGTCCCACCAAATACACAGCAAAATCTTCGCAGCGTGAATATTCGGCCGAACCCACGACGTATGGTAAAAGCATGACCGGGCAGGCCCCTTGATTTTGGTCTCTGTGGGTTGCTGTAATGAATCCATTTTTCATCACCCGTAACGATGCGATGAAGAAAACCCTTCCTTTTTTGCCGCTGGAGCAGTTGTTCACAGGCGAAAAAACGACGCTCAACGCTTCAAATCATAAGTTCCCTGTTTTTGAATCATTCTCAACGCATGCACTCGCTGGGAAATAGATTGGCGGGTAACTCCTAATGCTGAAGCAAGCTCTTTTTACATTTGGCACGGGTCCCCATCGAGCAATGCCTCCAATTCAGTGTCTTCGTAGGTTTCTGGTCTTCCTTCACGCCAACGGTCGTCAACATCGAAATCACCGTCTTTGAAGCGACGTAACCAATCACGGCACGCTGTTTCACTTAGAGCATCTTCGTCAACTTCTTGGAGTTCTCGATGCGCTTCAGCCGCCGTTTTCTTCGAATGAAAGAAGAAAAGCAACACTCCCCGCAAATGACGATTATTTGGCACAAAATCAGACATTTTCACACAACCAAAACTATATGTGGCAAAAACAAAATCACTAATGTGTCAAAGCGGTTTGTTTACTATATGTCGAAGATTAATTCATGACGTTTTGGTTACATCACAATCGACCAGCACTTACTACTGGAGCCACCTCTTGAAAAACAACAAGAACTTAGTTGCGCGCTTAATACGTTTACAGAAGCTGTGGTTATCATTTTACTTAATTTCTCAATATACGTCATTATTGCTTATTCTTAAGTATATGTATTTTTCATATTCCCAAAAGCAGGAGCACAGTTCAGTAACCACATATTCTAGTAAATTTTTAGCTATTCTGATTCACAAGAAATGAATCAAAATTACATCAAATTATTTAATGTGATGTAGACAAAGTTTTCTAATACAGAAAACGAGAGAAGGTTTAATAGCAATTACTGAATATATTATTAATGTACGAGTACATAATGCCCAATATTATAACTAGTTATTTTGAAGCGAGAAGCTTAAATAAAATTTGTGAATAAATGTGAAATAAATTTTTTTTAATAAGGAAAGTAAGAACGCCACCTTTTAATTAACTGTCTCTGTTAATTAAAATAAATTATAAATAATAAATAAATTAATTAAATTAAAATAATTAAGAAATAATACAGGACAGACCACTATCATTTTCATAAAATAAATATGAATTCGTCTAATTTATTGTTAGGTTATTAAACTGTATTACTATTTGCTATTTTTATCACATAAAATGGTGACAATCGACAGTGAAAAATATAAACGATAAATGCTGTAACTACAGGAAATATCTGCCTAACGATGATATACTATAAAGTTTCTTTGGTTTGATCACGGGGAATATTTGTGGTTTTAATAAACCGCAATTGATTGTATATCAACAATCTAAAGTTATCATAACAATTCCACACTGAATTCGTTGTTTTATTCTTGGAAGGTAAATATGCATACCAAATATGCAGATATCAAAAATTAAATATCTCCTTTTTGCTTAAAAATAAATCAATTATTTAGTTAGTGAGTCGGACGAAAGAGGTCACTACCAATGAAAAATATTTGTTTTTCAATTTGGCAATTTAGCATTTTTTTCAAAACGTAACTGTCAAAATTCATGTTCATTGTTTTAAGGGCGCTTGTAATTTGAATAGAAAGTGATCTGTTTTTAATTTTCATATGGATCACTGGTTTTGATTTTGTATAATGGGTTAAGTATTAAAATATTACGTCCAAAATGGGCGCCGCATTTGTTGACGGGACCACAAACGCAAACGAGAATGCATTGCAGTCTTCAATTACGTGAAAGTAACTCACTATTCGAAAGACTGTTAGCACCGAGTAATAAATGTTGATAAAACAATTAGAAAAAATTAAAAATTATTATTATCGATTAGTAGTTATTTAATCATTATTGTTCTTCGCAATAGGTTTTAAGGTAACTTACAGTTGTAGTATTGACCAGCGTTAATGGATCTGAAGCATTTATACTAGTATGGCGGTTTGAAAAAGGACACGTGTAAATTGAGAACTAAAAAAAATACACGATTTTTGTCTGGTTTAAAGTTTTTGTTCTCACCCCAGATTGGAGAGTGCTTAGTGAGTAATTTTAAATTTACTTTCAATAATGAGCGGTACAGAGTTCACCAAAAGAACTGCAAATACATATGAAATTTTAGCGCTAGATTTTATGCTTCGTATCTTTCTACATATACTTTTCTTGAAGTTTTCAGGCAATTTCAAATGATGTACATTAAATTTAAAAGTATACATCAAATTATACCAAAAATAAAACAAAATAATATAAAAATACGACGAATCTCTTTTACATTAAAAATTCTTTGACGCAAGTTTCTACGGAAAGCAAACATTTAAACTACACCAACATTAAAAATAATATAATGTATAAAAGAATTTCGACAGCACTAAATCTGACTTTTTTAATAAAAGTATTTTGTCAGTTTTAAATTTACATACTTGTGTATATCCTCAAAATACCTTGTTTAATTTTGGTCATCAATTTATTTTGGTTGCTTCATTAATGAAGCAACCAAAAGTTACTAATCTTGAATTTTCATACGCAAATTTACGTATATTAATTGCTTCGACAGACGTAATTCCTTATAATGACGTCGGTATAACGCTGTTCTTTCATCGGTAAATTTAGTTTGAAGAATAGATAGAAATCACGGGGGGCCAAATTCGTTAAATATGGTGAATGGTTGATGGTTAAAATGCCATTTGTAGTGACAAAATCAGTGATAAGGTCGAGCGATGAGATGGTGCATTATCATGTAATAAACGCTAGCTACCATTTTCACGATATTGCTGCACGACAAATACGCGCGAAAAGGCTCTTCATAATACCAGGATAATATACAGCATTGACTGTTTAACTAGTTGGTACAACCTTTTTGTGCACTATGCCTTTCGAATTATGAAAAAAAAATCAACATTGGCTTCACTTTCTACTTCTCCAAACCATTTTTTGTCGGTCTTTCTTCGTTGGATGATTCCATTCAGAGCTATGACGCTTGGTCTCTGGATTATATTGAAAACGCCACGTCTCATCGCCAGTTACAATAGAATACCTAAAGTTTTCGTTCTTTTTTAAGTCTTTAAATAAAGCCTGTACATTGTTGATTTTAGTTAGCTTGCGTGGAATAAACATTCCACAAATCTTTCCCAGTCCCAAATGCTGTCTCAAAATGTGAAGAGATGAATCTTTGGAAATATTTAACTCCATTCCCATGAATGGCGATGAGAATTTCAGCTCATTTCCCATAAATGCATGTGCAAGTTCGACGTTACTTTCCGTAACCACATATTTTTTATGCACCAGGATATTTGTAGTCATTTATGTCCGTACGACTCTCTTTAAATCGTATATATCACTCTTACACACTCGTACGTGATAAACACACATCACCATATATTTGCTTCATCAAATTAAAGGTTTCAGTAAACGATTTACCGAGCTTGAGCAGAACTTGGTATTCGCTCTTTGTTCAGAATTCATTTTCCTACCAATGCTAAATACACACTGTTATTTTGTGCGCTATTTCTCTGCTTCTAATGATGCAGCTCTCATAATATTTTGACATAACATTGGCGAAAGGTCTACCTTACCGACAAATATTTTTTTAATAGATGGTGTTATCTAGTATTACTATTTTAAAAAGTTTGGTTTTCTCTGCGACAGACTGTATTATTGTGATTTAAAAATGATATTATTTATTATTATTAATTTTACGAATCTGTTTGAGTTTGTGATTAATGAGTTTTCAAGTCCACGTTGACTTGTGCCAATTTATTATATATTTTATATTTTCTTTCTTTTGTGTTTTAATATAATAAAATATTTATATGTGTTACTTTATTTAAAATTCTTGTATTATCTTAGCTAACCCAGTGATTAACTAAACAAGCAATGAGTCTGTCTACAAGGCGCAGTGTTCGGCTTAAACACCAAAGTAGGCGCAACGAAGACTTTTGCACATGATTTCAATCGAAATTACTCGTTTATTCAGTTTTATATTCATACACATCATTACGTGCATATGTATATACATATTTCTTTTTATTATCGAAATTTTGTATTATATTGTAGTAATACAATTTACTTTCTTATAGGCATTACTTAATTTGTTCAACTTTAATTATATTCATTACATAAATTCATCTTAATGATTTACTCTGCCATCGTAACTTAAATTTCTTTATTTTTTATCTATGATTATATAGACTATTAATATTTACTTTAAATAAAATTCCTTGATTTCCAGAACATAACAAATATATTAATTTTATTTGAATAAATTAAACGAGTATACATAATTATTTAACATCAAAGGAATTAACAAAATTTCTATTTTCTACTGTTTTTTATCAATTCAAATAAAAAAAAATTCTCGATGTTATAGGATGTATTCATTTTAATTTTTATTAATGATTTTCTATATTCGATTAAATTTTTTTCTTTTGAAATGCTTATCTTCAACCTCTGTATATCCCAATTCAAATTGAATTGGCTATATTTTCTTTTTATGAGATGAATAAATCTTCAATTAATTACATTACATTTTATGAAATAAATAAACAAGCCTTTAATAAATTACAATATATGAACAGACTTTTTACATACTAAATAATGTATCCGTATCTTCCATCTTATTTTACTCCCTCGATGTTCCTTGTCCGTCATATATCCTTTTTCGATTCATCGATATGTGAATTCCATTTCCATTCCATTCCAACCTGGGTGATAATTATTTATAATTATATTTTGTGTCCTTTTATGCCACTATAACTATTATTGACCTGTATACCTAAATAGGTAAGTTATCTATAAGCATAACCTTGAAAACTTATCACCATTTGTGTGTATGTTTGTTATATAATCTTTTTTCATTTAGCTAGCTGGCACTATGTTGACTATACGAGTGAATTATGGAAAAACTAGTTATGATACTAAAACATTTGCTATCAATGATTTTTTTATATGTTAATTAAAAAGGTATTTTAATTCATTTTTTGATAGAAAAAAGTGAATATAATTTTCTTAATCTACACATATAAATTACCTTAGTGTCCCAGTATCATAAATTAAATCCTTCATATAAATATTTACAAATTGTTAACAATTCTAATGAACACAAACTTCAAAATATAATATTCGACTAAAAAACAGTTTTATATATAACAGAAACTATAGAAATACATACATTGTTATTTCTATTCATACAGTAAATGTTGTTTTTAAATATTGACCAATACTTAAATTGTTACATAAAAAATATCCATTCCTATGTTAGGTGTAAAATCAAATCATTTTTATTCTATTATATTTGCTTACCTTTTACGCAATTACTTTATTACTCTAACATTAATTTAACTATCGTACAAGAAAAATTCCTTCACTATTCCCCATCGATACGTAAGTGACAACGTTCCTATAACTTACTATTATTATAGCTTTAACTTGATTTTACCTGTAGTCGTTTTCAGATATTATGAAAAGAACTTCGTTTTATAATTTTCTCGTTTTCACAGCACTTCATTTCATAGAATGTAGCTTACAAAAAACTTATTCTCCATGTAAATGCCCTACGTTAGTGTATGCAACTAGAAAAAAATGTAATGAAAAATACACACACTCTTATTACATGGTGATTTTGTGTGCGGGATTAATTTAAATATGTCGAAAATGTTCGTTTCTGCACTCCATTTAAAATTAACCCACAACTAATAGCTTTAATAAAAATCACGCACTACTTGCTTCTGAAGTTACGTCAATGTGACTAGTATTACGCGACAAACGGTAAAGTACAGCACTAACATACGTTATACAAAAAATAAAGCAACGCTCTCTATCAGTAAAAACCGAAAGTACTTAGTTGGCAACCCAATACTATAATAAAAATGTTGTCGATTTCCTTCTAAAATCTCTAAAATCATTCCTATTGAATAAGATGTGATGAACAAAACATAACGATACTGAAGAGAACAAATTGATGCTTTTCAAAAGTATTTTGTTTTTTCTCTTATTAAATTTGCTTACACTTGAGTAAAATAAATACAATTAATTTTTATTTTCAATCACTTCATCCAAAATTGTTGAGTTAGCAATTGTAGTTTCATATTTTAATATAAATTATTCCAGTGTGCGTCTTGGCTTTCAACGGTACGGAACGTGTGCGGAATTAATTGTTTCGTACGGGTATTTATTGTCGTAGTTCTCCAAGTACAACATTGCTTAATTTATCTGCTAATGATGACAACTTAGTTGTCGAAATACGTATACAGAATTACGAAAATCAATGTGGAAAGGGGTTATATATCACACTTATTACATGTATTTTGAAAAGAACCTCATTTTATAATTTTCGCTTTTTCATAGCACATCGTTTTAGAGAATGTAGCTTATAAAAAGCGTATTGTCTAGGCAAATATTAAATGTTAGTATATGCAACTAGAAAAAAAACCTAATGAAAAATATACACACATTTATTGGAAATGTATAAAAAACTTAAAATGTATAAAAACATAATCACAATATCATAAATAAAGTAGGGCATTTGTTACATGTACAACTTAAAGTCCTGTCAGTCTTTTTATCTAATTATGGTTTTAAGTTATCTAGAATCCATTTTGTGTATTTTTCAACCTTCGTATACACAGTTG
>JAVIWB010006902.1:0-12920 GCA_031893035.1 Dermolepida albohirtum | reverse complement strand
CATTGCCGCCGTTATTGCCGCAGCCAGTATAATAAATATCCTCTTCATATCCGCTCCTCAAAGTCAATATATTCCATCATATCAACGGTGATGCCCTCATTCAACAGGTATATGTAAACCGCCTGCACCGGCATGCCGCTTATATCATGCAATGCCCTTGCATATATGGCCATCTGCTGGCTATACATCCGCGCTATGGCAGGCGGGCCGCCCGCGGGCATTCTGTTTGTTTTATAATCAACTATAACCCATCCGCCGCTTTCGCGAAAGGCCATATCTAAAACGCCCTGCACCAGCAGCTGCTCATCCGCCGCGCCCTCCTGCGCTTCGCTGGCCTGCACCACCAGGTTGAATGGCTGCTCGCGCATCAGCGTGTTGGCCCTGTCTGCCGCCGCCGCCCTTTTGCCCAAATCCGATTTTACAAAGCGAAGCAGCAGCTCCGGCTCAACCAGTTGCAACTGCTGTTCGTCCATTAGCCCCCTTTGGGTGTATCCGTCCAGCTGGCGCGATATAGCCTGGCTGTCGGCGGCGTCGTTCAAATCCAGCAGCATCAGCGCCCTGTGGATTATGCTGCCCCGCTCCGCAGCGGTGTAGCCAGATTTTCCGGCTATGAATTCCGGCCGCTTCAGCTCAGGCAACACGCGTTGCTCGCCTATGGCGGAAGCCGCCACCTTTGATGGCGTGTGCACAGCAGCGCTATACGGGTATATCCATGCAAGCGTGTTCTCTATCCATTCATTGTCATTGTTTTGTGCTTGCCGCTCATCCATAAACTGCTGCCAGTCCGCCGCCGTGTTCTGCTGGCTTATTTGGCCGGGCATTGTGTGCAGGCTTATGCTCCAATCATCGGCGCAACATTCCGCCACATCATACAGCGACGGCTCATCCGGCAGCTTGTCCAAGTCCACCGCGGCGGGCAATATCCAGTGCAGGGCGCTGTCCGCTTGCTCCGTCTGGGTTGTCAACGCCTGCATATAGTCTTTCTCCCCCTGCGATGCCAGCACTATCAGCCTTTCTTCCGCGCGCGTAAGGGCAACGTAAAGCAGCCGCATATGCTCGGAATAGGCCGCCTTGCGCTTCTGCTCCTTTATATGGGCGCGCAGCAGCGTGTCCCCCTTTGCGTCCAGCTCTTCACTATAATAGTGCAAGCCTATGCCCATGTTTTTATCCAGCACAGCGCCCGCTGTGTTGCGTTCGTTCAATGTCTTGGATATAAGCCTGTCCGCCAGCGCGTATATCACCACGGGGAATTCCAGCCCCTTGGAGCCGTGTATCGTCATTATATTTACAGCGTCGCCCGTCGATGCGGGTTGGCTTATCTTGTCCGCCCCGCCCCCCTGCATGTCTATCATTTGCAAAAAGCCGTTCAAGCCGCCGTTTGAATATGTGCTGAATTCGCTTGCCCGCCGCACCAGCGCGTCCAGCCTGCCCACCTGCGCCTCGCCATCCGGCATAAGCGCATAGCTGGCCGCCATTCCGGATGAATCTATGATGTCCGCTACCAGCTCGTGCACGGGCGCGGTCATGGCCAGCTTCTGCCAGCGTTCCATTCTGGTGTAGAATACGCGCAGGCGGTTGGGTATTTGTCCTTGTTGCGCGCTATATTCTTTGGCTACTTCGAATAGCGGGCGCGCCCTGTCCACCAGCCTCAGCTGCGCCAGGTCGGCTGCGGAAAAATGCCCGGCCGGGCTGCGCAGCGCGCCTATAAGCGAAAGGTCGTCCATGCTGTTATCCAGCAGCCGGAGTATGCACAGCACCGCGCTTACCTCGCTTTCTGAATAAAAATCGCTGCGCGCGCTGCCCACCACGGGTATGCCGCAGGCAATCAGCATATCCAAAAATTCGCTGCCGTTCCCCACCATAGCGGGCAGCAGTATCGCGATATCGCCATATGTAAAGTTGCGCAGTTCGCCTTTGTGCTCAAATTGCTCACCCAGCAGCCGCTCTATCCGCTGCGCGCATATTGCAGCCTGGGCCTGCGCGCCTTGCTTGGAATTGCCCTCGCGAATCACCAGCGCCAGCTCCGCTTTGTTCCCTTCGCCCTCGCGGCCCGCATATAGCTTATGCGTGTCGTTATAATCCACGCCGCCCAGCCCTTGCGTCATTCCCCGCCCAAAAACCGCGTTTATGGCGGATATAATGCCGGGGTTGGATCGGTAGTTGCGGTTCAGGTCTATGCGGCCGGTTTCGTCCGCATCGTCATAGCGGCGCATGAATATGGAAGGCTCGGCATGCCGGAAAGCGTATATCGATTGCTTCACATCGCCCACGCAAAACAGCGTATCCTCCCGCGCCACCAATGATATTATGGCCTCTTGCAAATCGTTCGTATCCTGATATTCATCCACAAACACATAATCATACTTTTCGCTTATCTCCCGGCGGGCGCCATCGTCTAGCAAAACCGCATGCGCCATGTGCTCCGCGTCGGTGAAATCTATTACATTCTCGGTCAGCTTTATAGCGGCAAAGCGCTCTCCATAGCCGCGCACCAGTTCGCACAGCCCTTGCGCAAACGCGCCGGTGTCTTGCTGCTGGCTGGCGCACATATCCGCGCCGGGGTTGAACAGCGGGTTTTTCCCCGCTGCCTTTATAGCCCCTTTAGCCTGCGCGGCCAGCTGCTTTATCTCGGCTGCCGCATCCTCATCAAAGCCCTTCAGCTTCTTCGGGGTGGGTATTTCCTTTTCGCAGGGCAGCGCCTGAACCGTGGCCATGCCCGCGCCGTGCTCCAGCGCAGCCGCGCATCTTTGGGCCAGCGCGCTATACTGCCCGGCAAGCTGCTCCACAGCCTTTGCCCCGGCAGCGCTCAGGCTGGGCAGCTGTTCATACGCCAGGTATGCGGCCCGCTCCAGCGCGGCAACGGTCTGCGCCCTCAATTCCTGCACCGCCGCATCCGCCCTTTCGGCCATAGCCGCCGTATCGCCATACATATCGGCCGAGCGTTGCAGCCATTGGTCGGGCTGGGGTGATGCCATGGCATAGTCATATGTGCTGGCAATCAACGAGCGCAGCTGAGATTCATGCCCACCGGCCAGCGCCTTTATAAGCAGCTTTAAGCGCTCATATTTCTCGCCGTTATACATCTCGTCCATCAGCTGGTCCATGGCCTGTTGGCGGTAAACCGCCCCCTCCGTTTCACCGCATACGCGAAAAAGGGGGTCCACTCCCGCAATGCCAAAGTATTGCCGCACCAGCCTTATGCAAAAGCTGTGCACCGTCGAGATGTCCGCGTTATCCACCAGGCTCATCTGCCTGCGCAGCCTCCGTGCGTCCGCCCCTTCGCGCAACGCGGCCTCGGCCAGGTCGGCCTTTATGCGCTGCTTCATCTCCGCCGCCGCCGCGTTTGTAAATGTTACCATCAGCACCTTGCGTATGTCGCAGCCCTCTATCACCAGCCGCGCCACGCGCGCCACCATCACGGCGGTTTTGCCCGAACCCGCCGCTGCCGAAACTATCAGGCTGCCGCGCGTCTCCATGGCTTGCTTTTGCTGTGGGTTTGGGTTGTTAATCATCTTCGCCGCCCCCCAATACCTCTTCCCTGCTTATCTTGCTGGTAATGCGCGAATCGTTATTTGCGTCTTCATAGCCGCATTGCGGTTTATATGGGCAGTATTGGCATGATTGCAGCTCACCCACAAACGGGTGCGGCCTGCTATCGCCAGAGTATATGCCCCCCGAAGCGGTTTCCATATGCTCCCTGCCCTTATCTATCACGCGCTGCATCTGGCCGGGGCTGGCTATGCCCGTGTTCTTCCTCAGCTTATCCTTACCGGTGAATACGGTGGGGTATATATCGTCGCTGCTGCCCTTGCCCACGCCCATGGCCGCGGCGATCTGTTCATCTGAAAGCACCAGGCCGTTCAGTTTGTGGGCGCGCAGCCGCTGTTGCTCCACATCCGCGCCAATATCGCTAACGCCCTCGCGTATGTGCATTATAAACATGCCCGCGGGCGCAGCCCCCAGCGCTTGCTGCACGGCCGCGGCATATAGCGGCAGCTGTATGCTCATTCCATAGTGCAGCTCTGAATAATCAAATTCCTTCGAGCCCGACTTATAGTCTATTATTCTGAAATAGCGGCGGCCATCCTGTTCATATTCATCCACGCGGTCTATAATGCCCTCCACCTGCACGCTCTCGCCTGTGGGCAGTTCGTGCGTATAGCTGAAAGGCATCTCCGCCTGTTTCAGTTTGAAGCCGCCCTTGCGCATCTGCTGGGCTATGGCGCGCGCCGCGCCCTTTAAATTGCCGCGCATGGTTTCGGCGTTCAGCTTTTCCCTGCCATCCTCCTTATACTGGCCGGTCAAAAGCTCGGCATCCAGTTGGTCGCAAATATCATCCACCACGCCGTCTATATCCGCGTCGTTCGTCTGCTGCCAATCCTCCACCGCTTCCACAAAGTGTTGCAGCGCGCTATGGTAGTAATTGCCGCTGTCCAGGTGGTTGTGGCCATACTCCGGCTTGGCCTGCGGCTTCAGCCCATAATCCATAAAATACCGGAATGGGCAACCCATGAAGCGTTCTAGCTTGGAGACAGACGCCCGCATGTGCTTGCCATATAGCTCACGCGCCAGCGACTTGCTTATGTAATCATCCAGCCGCTCAAACGCAGGCGGTACCACCCCATTGCCTATAAAAGCGTTGTATGCATCTGCCCAGCGCGCGTCGGCCCCCAGCCCCGCCCGCTGCTTGCGCATTGCGTGCGCCAGCGGCAATGCTGTGGAGGCAAACGTGCCCATGCTGCCCTCTATGCCCACGCTTACCGGCGTGCGCACAGGCGCAGCGGGCAGCCTGTCGCGAATGTCATTCAGCAGCGCATAGGCGGATATCGGCCTTCCGTCGGCATTGGTGAGTGAACAGGACAAATACAGCCTGCTGCTCGGCTTGCTAACCGCCGTGTATATCGCCAGCTCCTGCTCGCTGGCGCGTTCTTCGCTGCTGTGCCCCAGGTAAATGTCCTTTTCCTTCAGCGCCTCCATCTGCTGCTCATTTATTAACCCAGAGGCGAATATCTGCCCGGGCAGCACGCCCTCGTTTATGCCCACTATAAACATCGCCTTTATATCACCGGCCCGGCTGCGCTCTATGCTGCCGCAAAACACCGAATCTATCGTAGCGGGTATTATGCCTGCGTCCTCCGCGTTCAGGCCGGAAGCGACCATATTGCAAAACTCGGCTGCAGTGCAGCGCATATCCCCCATCAGGTCATAGGCCTGCTGCAACACCGAGCACAACGCCTCGTATACCTGCACAGCCACCTCGGCGGCGTCATAATCCCCGCCCTGCTCCAGATCGTCTATAAATAGCTGTAGCCGTTCTATAGCGCGGCTTTGCTCCAAATATAAATAGAAGGCCTCCGCCATCCGGCCCGCTGTATCCAGCCGCTTTAGTTCATCCTCCAGGTCATACAGGCCGGTCAGCAGCTTGGCTTTCAGTTCGTCAAAGCGCTCGGCCCCCACATATGCCGCATAGTTGGCATTCAACCAACGCGCGCCATTTATTATGCACAGGCGTTCCATCTCGTCACACTCCGGCTTGCTCAGCGCGGAAAAGCCCGTTTTCATCAGGCCAACCACATCGCCGCGCGAATAGCCGCCGCGTATGCATGCCAACGCCTTGATGCAATAGCTGGCGAACGCATGCGTATCCACGCTGCGCTTATCGTCTATAAAGCATGGGATATCAAAGCGGGCGAAGCAGCGCTTGATTATGGCGGCATACCTGCCTATATCGTTACACACCAGCATCATATCCCGCCAGCGGTAGCCGCCCATGGCCAGCCCGCGCATATCGATGGCGCATAGCTCCACTTCCCGCTCCATGCTCTCGGCATGGGTGATCTGCACCGCGTCATCCGCGGCCTCATATTTCTCAAATGGCAGTGCATACAGGTTGCGCTCAATGTGCTTTAGCGCGTTGCTGGTGTGGCGCGCGCCGCCCCACGGGCCATCTGCGGGCAGCTGCACCAGGCCGGGCTGCACCCCCGCGCCGCGCGCTATCGAGCATACCCTGTTGAAGTGCTTACGCTCAGTGTGGAATATGGGCGCGTCCATATCATGCTCACCGCCCAGCCGGAACGTAATGTTCAGCTCGGCGCATTGCCTCAGCAGCGCAGCCACCAGCCTGTATATCTGCGCGGTCAGCATCTCAAATTCATCTATGAACACGCATGCCCCGCGCAAAAACGCCGATTCGGGCAGCTTGTCTATCATCATGTTCAGCCTGTCTTCAGAATCGTAATAGCTGCTGCCCACTTCCTCCACATATTTGCCGTATATAAGTGAAATATCCGTCAGCTGCGGTGTGTCAGCCGCCTCGGCCAGCTGCGCAGGCGTTATATCAAAGCGCTTTAATTCAGATATCTCCGTCGCCAGTTGCGATGCAAAGCCGGGCGAGCGGATATATGCCGCGTAGGCCTGCAGGCTGCCGGCGTTGTCTAGAAGCAGCTTGCTAACGGCCATCGCCCTGCCCCGCTGGTTTATATATGGCAGCCTGCTGTTTCCCGCCACCTCCAACACCCTATCCGCAAGGCGGGTGAAGGAAAGCACCTCGGCCTGCATAAGCCCGGGGGCGCCGATATGCCTTATCAGCTCGCGTTCGGCCTGCAGCGTATATTGGTCGGGCACTATCAAAAAGGCGTGAACGCCCTGTTCCATCGCCCGCTTTATCTGCCATGAAATATAGCGGCTCTTGCCGCTGCCCGCCCTTCCGCTTATACAATTCAATCTCATATAAATCCCCTGCCCCACTTAGTTTCATGCATGAAAATTCACCGCACAAATCATCGCTACCGGCTCAATATAATTTCCTGCAGCGTTTCATATTGCGCGCCCTCCGGCCGCAGGGTGGATGAAAACACGCATATAGACTTGCAGAAAAAAGGCTCACTATGCGCGCCCAGCATCTTGTTGCCAAATTCCGCCCCGCGCATCAGCGTTATGTGCGGCGTAAACGGCCTGAGCTCCGGCTGTAAACCTATATTTTGCAATGTCTTGGTCATTGATTTATATATATCAACAATCGCTTCAAAATTGCCACCGACGTGGGCGTACACATTGTCTCCGCCAGAACGTATGAAAGCGCCTACGCCGTCCATGTTGATTAGCGGCACAGGCGTGTAGGCGCAATCCTCCTTTACCACTGCGCATACGTTGCGCGCCGTCTGCTCGCTTATTTCGCCTAAAAACCTCAGCGTTATATGAATGTTGTTCCTTTGTATAGGGCGCCCGCCCGAGCCGGATTCCTTTAGCTTCCTCTGCACAGCGCACAGCATATCAACCGCGTTTTGCGGCAGTGTGAGGGCTATGAATACCCGCATGCCTCAAGCCTCCCTTTGCATATTTTTTATATTCCCGTTATTGTAACACATAGGGGCCTAGTAATGCTCAACTGGTGGAGCAATAGTGTGTCGATTATTGTATAAAATTATATATTTCTACTTCTTTTATGCTTTTTCCCGTGCGGGATGATATAATATTTTATCAATATATTATGTGGTATTATATGGTATTTTGCAGAGGTATGTATGAGAAAGTTTGTATTATTACTGCTTTTAGTGTTATTAGCTGGCTGTAGCAGCGCTGCCAGTTCATCCGATGCCCTTTCGCCAGATGATGAGCAGCTGAGCTATTCCATGCGCAAATATTTCGCCGTTGAGGATAACGGCTATGCTACAGGCAATTTATTCAGCGCTAAAACAATCAGCTGCACAAAGATAAAATATAACGACCCAAGCCATGGCGTTGAAAGTATATATAAGTATGAGATAGTTTTCGCCCCGAAATATGACCAATCCATCAATAAGGTGCAGGTGAAGGTATTTCCCACCAACGGCATATATGAATATCTCGAGGCTTTACCCACGGAAATTGACCGGAAAACCAACCTGAAGCAGGGCTTTATTCTGGAATACCCGGAATTGGATATCACCCATAAAAGCAAGCTCATCGCCTTCAAATATGATTTTTATATGAGTAATTTTGGCGATGAAGCCATGGCGAGCTCGGGCATTGGTGATGACGACTTGGATAAAGGCATGACAAACCTGCGCGTTGAAGTGTTCTGCGATGGCAAAACCGATGTGCTTGAGCTATCATTCGCTTCAGAATTGTATACTGTAACCCGCCCAGATGATGACATCGCCCTGCACGATTCATCTATATACGAGCTTGTTACACAGGGCCGCACTGAGGTAAAATTCGGGGAATATTAATATCCAAGCGTTGGAGTTACACCCCTCACCTGCAGGCGACGCCTTTAGGTTAACCTGCTCGAAAGAAAAGAAGGAGCGGGACAATAGGCAATCTCCGGAAACTATATGTGCGCAGATTTGCCGTGAATTGGGGCTTAGTTCAAAGGCATAAAACGCAGCAATAGTGGAGCTATTGTGAGGCTTTTTGCCGAAGAAATATGCCCCAAGGCGCGGTGAAGATGCGTGCATAGAGGTTTCCGGAGGTTGCCAATACAATAGCCTCGCAAGAGGAGCGGGTTAAGGGACGCAGTCCCTTATAAAATAGCCCCTTCCCGTAGGACGTAATTGAATCACCAACAAACTCCGCACCCGGGAAGGGGTTGGGGTTGGGTTGGCGGTCAGCTTTAGGCGGCCTGTGAAACTATTTCTTTACGCGGCCAGACATGCGCATGATGGCCAGCGCGAAAAACAGTAGCCCGGTGGCGGCTATTATCAACAGCATAAACCCGGCGGATATCTCATTGCCAAAGGCCACCAGCCGCATGCCGAACTCCTCTTCAAACATCTGGCGTATGGCAGCCGGAGCCATGCCGAATACGTTATCCATAGGCACCTTGGTGAATATCATACGGAACAGCGCGGCGGCGTAGCTGTAAGGCAACACCTTGACAATCGCCTGCACAAATCCCGGGAACACACCCACCGGCATGTATGAGCCGGACAGGAAGCCTATCAGCGTACCCATCAGCGTGCTAATGCCGCCAAAGCCGCCGGTGGTTTTGGGCAGAGTGCAGAAGAAGCAGTTTATGGTGGTGAAGCTTATGCAGCAGACCGCCAGTAGGCCGAAGGTTTTTAGTATCTCGGTGAAGGCTAAAAGCTCTCCGCCGGTTGCCACCATGAATATCTCAGCGGCTATAAACAGCACCGTGTTTATAACCACGCTGGATATTATCGCCGCTATGATGTATGAGGCCACCAACTGCCAACGCTTTATGGGCGCGGTCATGAAATCCTTGTTCACGCCCTTAAGCCTGTCATCCACCATCGTGCCCAATGCGCCAAGGGCTGTGGTTACGCACGCTATGGCCAGTATACCGCCCACCATCCAGGAGTTAACCAGAAAACGCGCGTCGTTCTTGGCCATATAGTCGGCATTTCCTGCTATAATGCTGTTCACCTGCACTGCCCAGGAAATATTCATACAGCAGCAGCACTATCATCGCGCCCAGCAACGAGTAAAACACAGACGCCTTATCCCGGAAGTATAGCTTTATATTCCTGCTCGCTAATGATAATGCAACGCCCATATCAGGCCACCCCGCTTTCTTCGCGAATTTCCCGGCCGGTTAGCTCCAGGAATACGTCGTCCATGCTGCCGTGCACCATTTCAAAATCGTGTCAGCTGCCCGGCAGCCTGCTGTAATACATCCAATATGGCTAGCGAATCGGATGTGTGCACAGTTATATAGCTTCGTGGTGTTGGCCTGGGTTGCAGCCCATGGTTGGTTCATCAGTAAGTTTTGCTTTCGCGCGCCGCTCTCCGCCCTTTGGGATACCAGGCGCAGTTTATGCTTGCTGTATTTTGCGCAGGTTGGCGGGTGTGTCCTCTGCTATCAGCTTGCCATAATCCATAATGGCTACCATATCCGCCCGTGCGGCCTCCTCCATATAGTGGGTGGTGAGGAATACCGTCACGCCCGTCTCCCGCTGCATCTTATATACGCTCTCCCACACACGGGCGCGGGTTTGCGGGTCCAGCCCGGTGGTGGGCTCGTCCAGAAAAAGCATGCGCGGCGAATGTATCAGCCCGCGCGCTATATCCGCCCTGCGCTTCTGCCCGCCGGATAGCTGCGCATAGCGCCTGTCCATAAAGTCGCTTATCTCAATAGCCCCTGTTATCTCATCCAGCCTGCTGCTAAACGCGTCGCCCTTTATGCCGTACATAGATGCGCGCACCGACCAAGTTTTCCCGTACGGTCAGGAACTGATCCAGCAGCGATTCCTGGAATACCACACCGATACTATTGCGTATTTCGCTGTCATGCTTGCCGGCCTCGTAGCCGTTCAGCCGTATAGTGCCCGCATCGAAGGCCAACAGCGTGCATATGCAATGTATAGTCGTCGATTTGCCCGCCCCGTTGGGGCCGAGGAAGGCGTATAGCGTGCCCTCCGGCACGGCAAAGCTTATGCCGTTTACAGCCTGCACGCTGCCATAGCTCTTATACAAATCTTGCACTTGTAGAATGTCACTCATCTATAATCTCCTATAATATGAATCAACTATTTATGCTTGCGTTCAAAATCATCCGTGCGCCGCACTACCACGCCTGCCAGTAATATTATACATGCCAGATTGGGCAATGCCATCAGTCCGTTAGCCGCGTCTGAAAAACTCCACACGGCCGTTATGCTTGCTGACGCGCCATATGCGCTCACCGCCGCAAACAACAGGCGGTATGCCTTACACAGCGCGGATGAGCCGCACAGATATTCCAGGCATTTTTCACCATAGTAGCTCCACCCAATGATGGAGGAAAAAGCAAACAGTATTAAACTGATGGTTACAATATACCCGCCCAGCTTGCCCAATACCGTGGAAAACGCGGCGATGGTCAGCGCCGCGCCGGTGTGCTGCGCGCCGCTATCCAGCGCCCCCGAGCAAGCGATGGCCAGCCCGGTAAAAGTGCATACCACCATGGTGACGAAGAAGGTGCCCGTCATGTTTATATACCCCTGCCGCGCGGGGTGGTCGGTCTGCGCGGCCGCGGCGGCGATTGGCGCGCTGCCCATGCCCGCTTCGTTGGAAAACAGGCCGCGGGCTACGCCATAGCGCACCGCCACTGCAAACCCGCCAACGCCGCCGGCTGCCGCCCGGGTGGAAAACGCCTGCTGCATAATGCGGCCCAGCGCGGGCAACAGGTTATCAACATTGGCCGCAATAACGATGAACGCTCCCCCCAGGTAAATGGCGGCCATAACCGGCACCAGCTTTTCAGATACCCTGCCAATGGATTTTATGCCGCCCAGCATCACCACCGCCGCCAGCGCCGCCGTTACCAACCCGGTTACCTGCGTTTGTATGCCAAAGCTTTGGTACATGGCGTCTGCCATAGAGTGCGCTTGGGCCACGTTTCCCAGCCCAAAGGATGCTATTATGGTAAACACCGAAAATGCAGCGGCTAAAAAACCGCCCAGCCGCTTATTGCGCAGGCCCCTTTTCATCACATACATCGGCCCGCCGCTGTATTCGCCGTTGCCGTTCCTTACGCGGTATTCCACAGCCAGCAGCGATTCCGCATATTTGGTCGCCAGCGCAAACAGCGCGGATACCCACATCCAGAATAACGACCCCAGCCCGCCCATGCTTATGGCCGTCGCAACGCCGACTATGTTTCCCGTGCCAATCGTAGCGGCCAGCGTAGTCATTAAGGATTGAAAGGCTGAGATGTCTCCGCTTCCGCCCGCGCCCCGCCCAACGGCCTGCTTCAGCGCATACGGCAGGCGCGTTATTGGCCGGAAGCGCAGCCGCACGGTTAAATATATACCTGTGCCCACCAGCAGGGCTATCATGCCCTTGCCCCATACAAGGTCGTTCAGCGCCTGGGCAAATTCCGTAATTTGCATATGCATACCCCGCAGAAATTTATAGCAACATTTTAACTGAGCCACCGGCCGGCTGGAAGCCGCCTAAAGGTGAGGGGTTTAACCCCAACGCTTGGATATTAAATATTGCAGTTATATGAAAGCATATTCAGCAAGGCTATATAATATTTAACACAATATTTTGCGTTGCCTAATCTAAAATAAAAACATAAGGCAATCTCCGAAAACTATATGTGCGCAGATTCACCGTGAATTGGGCCATAGTTCAAAGGCGGAAAACGCAGCAATAGTGGAGCTATTGCGAGGCTTTTTGCCGAAGAAATATGGCGCCAAGGCGCGGTGAAGATGCGTGCATAGAGTTTCCGGAGGTCGCCATAAAATGTTTTTATTGCGCGAAGCGCGCTAAGATGTATGAGACGTGCTGCATAGCTACGCTGCGCATTTGCGCAGCATTCTCGATTTTAACCGAGAAATAGTATTACATCATAGCCAGCCTGACAAAAAACATAGCCCATAACACCGCGCAGGATATAACCTGCAGCTTGTATTGCTTTATTTTAGGCCGCTCGGCCAGGCGCAAGCCAATGCTATTGCCCAAGCCGATAAACACAAACTGAAAAAGCGCGACAACCAGCGTGGCAAACAGGCTGACAGCGCCCATCATCGCGTAGCTGATGCCCAGGCCAATGGAATCCATAGACAAGGCCGACGCCAGAAACACGGCCTCGCGGCAGTCGATGCTGTTGGATGAATCCATATCGGCCAGCATGGGGTTGCGTATGATGGTGACGGTGATGCCCAGCGATTGAACGCAAAAGCGCGCGAGTGTATGCTGCTTGGGTTCACCTTCCCTCGGCGCCAGCAATGTTTGTGCAGACATCCATAGGCATAGCAGCGCCAGCAGCAATATGCTAATAAAGCGCGCCGCGCCATCCGGCAGCAGATGGTTTAGCGCCGTGCCCATAAGGCAGGCCCCGCCGAAATACAACGCAGACACAAGCGACATTACCAACAGCGATTTTAGCGGAATGCGTATATACCGCAGGCCATAGGTGAGCGACACGCCCAGCGCGTCCAAGCTGAGCGACACTGCCATCAATATCAAAACCATATTATCACCCTAAGAAA